>PVIU01002246.1:133826-177706 GCA_004026605.1 Ondatra zibethicus | reverse complement strand
GTGGCAGTGTGCACAGTTCTCCCACAGCAATCATCATGTGTGCTATGCTCACAGAAGGAACTCTCCTGGAAACACCTCCCTCAGCTTAGCTTCAGATGTGTTCTGAAGCCCTCTCTAAGTGCCACAGTGAACCATAATTACTGCTGGACACATGAAGAGGGGAGTTAAGTCATGAAAGCTATATCCTCAGAAGTGGACTAAGGCCCCAGACTCGGGTCGGGGCTAGTTATCATGCATAGGCTAATTAGAGTTCCCAGTCTACTGCCCTTTTTACCCTGTTCATGGGAGACCCCAATACAATAGATGCCAGTGTCATGTCTTGGGCTTCTTGGCCTCTAGAACTAAGAACCAAATAAGATTCTGCCATTTGTAAGTGACCTAGATTTGGGTATTTATTAAAGCTACAGAAAGCAGGTGATTGCAGTGTATGTTCTCCGTTCATGTCCTCAGGGTTTCAGGGCTTGGGTCATTTGTAGCCATTCTGGAGGAAGAACATTTGGCTTTCCTCTTATCTGTTCAGATGGGCATGCTCTAACAAGTGCTGCTGGTGGCCAAGGTGCTCAGCCCCAAGGGGTTATGGGAAAGTCCTGAGAAGACCATAAGAAACACGAAGTCACTGTTTGCTCTGGCCCTGTGTAACTTGGCTGGAACGCAGAGCATCTGTCCCACATGCTCTCTGTGGCTCCTGTCCTATGGTCATTATAAAGGATGGCCACGCCAATATCAGCGCTTCTCTGTTGTCTCATCCCCAGCCAGGGATCATCATGGCCAGTGATAAAGGGGTCCAGGGCAGGAGACAGCACACTGTATCAAAGCCAGCACTGAAGGCCACCTCCAAATCAAAGAGCTACTTCTGGGTCTCCATACTTGTCCTCTAATTGGAGTCTGGAGCCAGTGACTGGTGGGTGGTCCCATCCTAATGGAGATGGTCAGTTGTTCCTGGGGTGGGGAACAGAAACTCCAGCCAGCCAGGATGCAGTTTACAGGGCTCCCATTGACGACAGCATCCCTATGCTTGTGGGACATTTTGGAGCTATGACTGTGTCACTCTTGGCAAAGCCAAGTGGAAAGTTGACCCACCCAGTCCCAAGTGAAGGAATAAAGACAAACACTGGACTCTGCTGTGGGCAGAAATTATGAAAACATCATCTTTTGGAAGAAAGAACTCCAAATGCTCCCAAACACGGGTTCAGGCTCTAAAGGGCAGTGGCCACAAGATGAGTACTGCCCCAGCATTTCCCCCGGCGCTGTCTCTGCAGAGAGGATGAGTCATACGCCTTCCAAGAAGAGATCTGCGTTAGCTCTGCAAAAACCACGGACTTAGATAATCCCAACTTCAGTGATGACCTCACTCCTGTCACCATAAGACCATGGGCCTTGTCATCACTAGGCTTTCTTAGGTGCCAGGGGCTGCTACATTCAAACACTGGCAGAATGTGAAGGTAAAGCCACCAGGAAGCCACTGGATTGGTGGTTGCTGTCTTCGAGGACCCTCTGTGGATTCTGGCCAGCAGACATGTCTGGTCTCTTCTCTCCTGTATCTTGGTCAGGATGGAGCACCCTGAAGGTACACACAGTCTTGTAGGTTGTCCTGTGCAATGACACGGTGCAGAAAGTGATGGGTTTTCTTGCCAATCCTAAGCTTCTGGAGCCTGTATGTGCTAGATATGCATGTAGTGGAGAATCACATGTATGTTTGATGTATGTATTATAGACCTCTATTGTCTCTCATCTGCCTGCCTATTTATCTGTCACCACATCTTACAATATCTATCATTTTATCATTTATCATCTTCCTGTCTATCATCTATCATCAGGGGGGCAAAATTTAATGTTCTAGGGCTGACAAAAAAGAGAACACACACACATGTACTTTTAGGATCTCTCTATCAACTTCTCTCTTTTTTCTTTCTTTTCTTACCTTTAGTCAAATGTATCCCTTCTGTCTCTTTTGATGTCTTCCTTCTATAGTAGGGAGGAGAGGGCTGTGTTTTTGGTGTCCGGTTAGCTTATGTCCAAAATAATAACACAGAAACTGTATTAATTAAATGACTGCCTGGCCCATTAGTTTTAGTCTCTTTTTGGACAGCTCTTACATCTTAAACTAACCCATATTTACTAATCTGTGTATCATCACGAGGATGTCGCTTACTGACATGAGTCTAACCAGTGTCCATTTTGGGCTGGAGAAACATGACGTTTGTCACATTGCCTTTTTTTTTTTTTTTAGCCTTTTGTTTTGTCTACCCCATCCATCTAAGGGCTGCCCTATCAAAAGGCCAAGACAGTCTCTTTATTTAACCAATGAAAGCAATACATAAACAGAAGACCCTCCTACATCATTTTTCCTTTTTTTGTTTAAACAAAAAGGCTTTAACTTTAACATAGTAAAATTACATATAACAAAAGTTATTAAGTAAGAATTACAGTTTTAATATTTAGATCTAATTTATCTTTTATTATAACAATGGAAAACTACTACTATAACTATTTATTTTTTAACTCCATCAAAGACTTTAGAAGGATAAAATATTATCTAAGTAAACAAGAATTAAGCAACTTTTAAACTTTAGAAATGACAGAGACATCTCGCTGTCTGGACAGTTAACCAAAGATTTTTGTACTGTTGGGGTATTTATTTTTAGTCTATAGGTCCATAGTATTTAGTAGACATTTTTATGAAGTAGAAAATTTTAAAGACAGTTTAGTTACTTTTTTTTGTATTTTGTAGAATGTCTTGTATACTCTTTTATGAAGTAGGAACCCTGAAGGATCATCTCACCTTTAGGCAAGTTTAGTAGTCCTCTCTCTGTGGGTTTTTTGTGTCTGGTTTATGTAACAGTTCAGGAAAGAGCAGTTTCTTGCCCAAATGGCTAACCAACTCATAAGGAGCCTCTTTGATGCCCATCTTCCTCTTGAAGTAGATTGGTGCTGCCAGGAGCAGATGTGTCTCATTGTCATGAAAATTTCTAAGTTATTAAAACATTAAATGCCATAGTCTTTAGTCTTTGAAAGATATGAAGAATGCCTATCTGAAATATATCTATGTATATCTAGAAAATCTAACTAACATGACTACAAACTTGATTATTATAGATGATTATCCATTAACAACCTATATTTTCTAATTACACATTACATTTTTAAATGAACTACACAATCATAATACCTTGATCAAGAGCAGAAATATATATACATATAACAAAATTGACCTTAAATTTATATCAGTAAAGCAAAATTTATACCAATGTAAATTATTGGCCACATTGGGCGCCAAATGTAGTAAGGAGGAGAGGGCTGTGTTTTTGATGTCCAGTTAACTTATGTCCAAAATAATTACACAAAAACTATATTAATTAAATGACTGCCTGGACCATTAGTTTTAGTCTCTTTTTGGACAACTCTTACATCTTAAACTAACCCATATCTACACTAATCTGTGTCATCACGAGGATGTGGCTTACCGGCATGAGTCTAACCAGTGTCCATTTTGGGCTGGAGAAACATAGCATTTGTCACATTGCCTTTTTTTTTTTTTTTAGCCTTTTGTTTTGTCTACTCTGTCCATCTAAGGACTGCCCTATCAAAAGGCCAAGGCAGTCTCTTTATTTAACCAATAAAAACAATACATAAACAAAAGACCCTCCTACATCACCTTCTAACTAACTTTATTTTTTCCCTTACAGTTTATATAACCCAACTTATATACTTACCACATGTATCATCTTCCACATCTATCATCTATCATTTACCTACTTACCACATCTTACAATATCTATCATTTTATCATCTATCATCTTCCTGTCTATCATCTACCTACTTACCACATCTATCATCTTCCACATCTATCATCTATCATTTACCTACTTACCACATCTTACAATATCTATCATTTTATCATCTATCATCTTCCTGTCTATCATCTACCTACTTACCACATCTATCATTTTCCACATCTATCATCTATCATTTACCTACTTACCACATCTTACAATATCTATCATTTTATCATCTATCATCTTCCTGTCTATCATCTATCATCTACCTACTTACAACATCTATCATCTTCCACATCTATCATCTACCTACTTACCACATCTTATGATATCTATCATTTTATCATCTATCATCTTCCTGTCTATCATCTACCTCCTTAACCATTTTCCATCTGTCTGTCTTCTTATCTAAGATTTATTTATCTATCATCTATCTTTATTGCTGCTGTTAGGACCAACCTTCAGTAGCTCAGGGACCGAGAGAGATTCATGAATTCAGCAAATGAACCACTCAACTTGACTTTTCTGTCTGAGGGAGTAAAACTTAATTCTCTGGGGCTGGCAAGGGGAGCAAAATTTAATGTTCTAGGGCTGACACAAAAGAGAACACACACACATGAACTTTTAGAATCTCTCTATCAACTCTTCTCTTTTTTCTTTCTTTTCTTACCTTTAGTCAGATGTATCTCTTTTGATGTCTTCCTTCTAACTAACTTTATTTTTTCCCTTACAGTTTATATAACCCAACAAAATCTTTCAAGCAATATAAAAGTTACATTCTAGTTTTTAAGTGAATGATTATAATAAATACAAGTAAGAAACAGGTTTTTCATATCCCTTACAAGTTTAAGCATTTTACATATTACAAGCAAAAAACAAATTATCTCTAAGAAACTATAAACATTCATGTCCAAGCAACTTGTTATAGATTAACAGAGTGTAAGCAAGCAAGGTATTTTTCTCAACCAGTTCTTATGTTGGCAGGCTACATTTTGTGGTTACAAAGAAACAATTTCTTTATTATTTATCTCAAAAGATAATCTTATAAAAAATCTTGAAAGAGTCACAAACCTAAACTTTATGTACAAAAACAATCAGTCAGCTCTAATTTAAATCCTCAGGATGCATACCCACTCATTTTTTTAAAAATATATATCATGGGCTGGAGAGATGGCTCAGTGGTTAAGAGCATTGCCTGCTCTTCCAAAGGTCCTGAGTTCAATTCTCGGCAACCACATGGTGGCTCACAACCATCTGTAATGAGGTCTGGTGCCCTCTTCTGGCCTGCAGACATACACACAGACAAAATACTGTATACATAATAAATAAATATTTAAATATATATATATATATATATATATCAGGAAGCTCAGGGCATAAATGGGGACAAGGAATTAATCATCACCCTTGATCACCAAACAATCCTAGCAGAAAGGTATATCAACTAATTATAACCAGGCTGTCCTTGTTCTTGTTTTTTGACCTCAACGAGTCCCTTACTCAGCTGCCTTTCTTAATTTTAAATTGTTCCCCAAGATTTTCTACCTCAAAGCCATTAATAAAAACATTTTAATGTAACTTAAGTCATTATTTACATCTTTGTTTCAGCTATGATGCACACTGAAACCATGAACACATCTCCTAACATTAAGATTAAAGAACTTGAACTAATCTAGCTTCTGGGACACAACTGTTTTTCTTAATCATTGACTTAAGCCACAGTCCACATGACTCCTCAAGAGAAACTCGTAAGTCCTAGCTGGGTGACACTTCCTTGTTCTTATTTTCTGTCCTCTGCAGCCCCTGCTTTATCAGGGGTGGGAACAAACACTATATCCTGCCTTTACCTATATTAATTTTCCCTCTAAACTAGCCTCTATCACAATCCCTTACTAGATTTATTTAAAACCCCATCATCAAAATTCTATTTAAGTTAACACTATGGTTATATAAAATCATTGCTTCAGTTAAACAGTACAGCTTAAGAGAAAATTGTTTTCATAATAATCCTCATGTAAAAATGCCCAGTATAACGGGATATTTCCATGAGATAATCGCACTACATTAAAGGCAGTGGGGATCTCCCTACACCTGAAGAGACCCCCGGTAAGGGGAGACCCTCCAGCAGACGCTCCCCACCAAGAGAAGACTCCAGTCGACTTCGGCTGCGCAAGCAAGAGGCATTTATTAGTTGGTTACACAGGCCTGTGGATGCTGCAGCAATCGGGTTGCTGAGCATGCTGGGCTCAGAGAACAAAGCAGTTTATATAGGATTTTGGGGCAGGCAGCTTTCGGGTACCCAGCAACAAGTATTTCATTGGTTAATTCATATAGAGCATAGAGTTATTTTGGGGCGCAGTGATTTGTTTCACTTTGGATTTCACAAAAACAGACATAACGAGGACACTGTGTTTGGCAGGGTCGCACTGCCCTTCTTTATCACTCCTATTTTGGCTATCCCGGGTGGGCTAGCTGGTGAGTCATGGGTCATGGTGCCCATCTGTTGCTCCCCTTTATCTTTTGGTCCTTGACTGACTAGGAGGGTACCTAACTTTGACTTTATTTCTTTTATTTTTTAATTCTTTCACACCCATTCACACCATGCCAGAGACCAGAGAAAAACGGCAGTGGCAAACATGTAATGACACAACAGTGGCAAGAGACACTCTGGAGTTGAAGCTTTCAGGGACTTGCCTATCTGAGACTCATCCATCAGTACCTTGCGTTGTGGTGGGCCAGTCTGAAGTCAATTGTCACTGGCTGCTCTTCTGACATGGCCACTGATGTATCTTCTTATCTATCTATAAAAGGCTAGGGGCTGGAGAGGCTTTTTAGTGTTCTTGCAGAGGACTGGGGTTCAGTCCCCAGCATCTACATGGTATCCTACAACCTTCAGAAACCCCAGTTCTATGGAACCTGGTGCCCTCTTCTGGCCTCCATGGACACCAGGGGCACACACAGAGCACATAAATACATGTAGGCAAAAAGTTCATGCATATAAAAATTTTAAAATAAAAATATATTTGGTTGTGGGCCTAACCTTTAATGACTGAGCCATCTCTCCCCTCTACATTTAATTTAAATATTTATTATATTTTCTTTGTATGAGTGTTTTGTCCCCGTGTATGCATGCCTAGTGCTCAAAGAAACCAGAAAAGGACATTGGATGCCTTGGGACAGGAATTAGGGACAAATGTGAACCATCATGTGGGTGCTGGGAACCAAACCTGGGTCCTCTGCAAAAGCTCTTAACCATTGAGCCATCTCCCCTGCCTCTTCACCCAGTTTTGAGATGTGAGAAGGCTCCACTCAGAGACACTCCTGACCTCAGGTTTGCTGCCCACTCAGAGTCCTCCTATAATCCTCCCTGCTGTAGGATATTTACTGGCATGTTCTAAGAGCCAGGAGGACATGAAGAAGACCAGAAGATCCAGCCTCATCCTCTGACTACTGCCAGCAGCACAGGGTACCACATCTTCCATCAAGGCAGATGCTCAGGTAGACACAGTTCACAGTTGCTGATGTCTGTACAATTGAACAAGAGCCTGGAGGTTAGGAAGGGAGGGTCTGATTGGACCTCAAAGTGACACGTTGGCGGTACCTGGAGTCACCTGGCCAATGCCTGGCAGCAGGAAAGACTGTAACATAGCCCCAAGCCTGCTCTGTATTCCCAGTCAGGGGCATGCTCTTTCCTGTGGATACCGGAAGACAGTGGTAAATCAGCTGAGGCTTCCTCAGCAGCTAAATGCATGGAGTGAATATGTCGACTCAGAGGAACTGCTCACCACCCCAGCCCACCCGTGAAGGAACTCACCTGTGTGGTTCCCAATGCCTCCCAGGGTCCCAGGCACTAGCATGATAGATACTCTAGCAGAATGAATGGACGCCTCCTTAAAAGAGATGTGTTTTTTTTTTTTTATTTGGTTTTGGTTTTTCAAGACAGAGTTTCTCTGTGTAATACTTCTGGCTGTCCCAGAACTTGCTTTGCAAACCAAGCTGTCTTTGAACTCACAGAGATTGCCTGCCTCTACCTCCCAAGTGCTGGGATTAAAGGCGTGTGCCACATAAAGCACGCCCAGCTGAGATGGTACTTTATAAGGATAATGGCTGCCCCTGAGCCAATCATCTGGCTTTCTTCCCTGGTACTGCAAACATTCAGGTTGAAGGACATTTAAAACTAACCACTCTCTGGTCTGGGGATGTAGTTCAGTGGGCAGAGTGCTTGCTCAGCATGTCTGACGTTCTAGGTTCAAATCCCAACATTGCATAAACCAGATAGGGTGACACACACCTGTAACCCCAGCACTCCGAAGGCAGAGGATCAGAAGCTCAAAGTTGCCCTCAGCTACAAATCAAGTTGGAAGCCAACATGAACAATATGAGATGCTGTCTTAATAAAAGAACTGCCCTTGAGGGCTGGGAGTAACCCTGTGGTAGAGTGCTCACCTAACATGTGACACGTATGAGGTCTCGAGTACTAACCCCACTACCAACAAATCATGTGAAAAGGGTGAACTTGTGGGGTGGTGTTTTTCAACAGCCCATTGTGCCTGGTCAGGACTTGGACAATATGCTTAAATTCCATTATCAAACACTGTAAATCTGACTTTAAAATGCCTAGGTGATCTATTTGTCCATCCATCCATCCATCCATCCATCCATCCATCCATCCATCCATCCATCCATCCATCCATCTATCTATCTATCTATCTATCTATCTATCTATCTATCTATCTATCTATCTATCTATCTATCTATCTATCTATCTATCTAGCATCTGGTAATCTGACTACCCATGTGTCTCAGTCAATGTTCTGTTGCTGTGAAGAGCTATCATGACCGCAGCAACTCTTATAAAGAAAACGTTTAATTGGGCCTTGTTTGCAGTTTCAGAGGTTTAGTCAGTTATCCTCATGGCAGGGAGCATGATGACATGCAGGCAGGCATGATTATGAAGAAGTAGCTGAGTTCTACATCCTGATCTACAGGCAGCAGGAAGAGAGAGATAGGGGGCTATCTTGAACCTTTGAGACCCCCAAATCCCACTTCCCGTAGCATATTTCCCCCAACAAGGCCACACCTATTCCAACAAGGCTGCCCCTCTTCATCTCTCTCAAGTAGTGCCACTCCCTAATGACCGAATATTCAAATATTTGAGCCTCTGGGGGCCATTCCTAATCAAACCATCACACCATGTGTTGAGAATGGTTGATTTGAAGGAATTGGCTCATGTTCTTGTGGAATCTTGGCACATCCCAAATTTGTGGGACAAGTAGGCAGGTGGGTAGGTGGGCAGTGGGTAGGCAGTTGAGCAGTGGGCAGTGGGTAGGCAGGTGGGCAGTGGGCAGTAGGTAGGCAGGTGGGCAGTGGGCAGTAGGTAGGCAGGTGAGCAGTGGGCAGTGGGTAGGCAGGTGGGCAGTGGGCAGTGGGTAGGCAGGTGAGCAGTGGGCAGTGGGTAGGCAGGTGGGCAGTGGGCAGTGGGTAGGCAGGTGGGCAGTGGGCAGTGGGTAGGCAGGTGGGCAGTGGGCAGTAGGTAGGCAGGCTGGAGGTCCAGAGTGGAGCTGACACCACTGACAGGATGCAGAGTTCTTTCTTGCTCAGTGGCCTCAGCCTGTATCTGGGTTTTGGATTGACTGGTTAAGGGCTCACTTACTTTGTGGCAAGCATTCTGCTTTACTCAAAATCTACAATTTAGACAACCCCTGTCTAAAAAGTATCTTTATAGAAACCTGTGGCCATCTGAGCACCGTGGCCCATGGAAGTTAGTGTGTAAAGTTGGTTACTGTACCTTGTGACCCTGGGTAAGTTCCCAGTCTGCTTTTGAGCTTTCTTGTTCCTCAGCTTAATTTATTGTGTTTTGGGACTGTTTTCTATTCTAAATGAAGTTTGATTGCTCTTAAGGGCCTCGATCATCAGAGTGCTGAGTTCTTGCTGCTAGGGTGGGGGAGCAAGAGTGGGAGTTGTCAGGCTGTGCATGCGTTCACACCGCCAGAGTGGAGCCGTGGTCGGTGTCACACCCAGGAGACCTGCATCTTCCAGCAGGTCTTGATCTCTGACGGACTCCCTAAGCTGTGTTGTGAGGATTGAAGTAGGGTTCCCATGTTGTGCACAGTTAGGGACACTCCCCTAAGTCAGCCTCCCTGCACAGTGTCTTTAGAGTACCCAGACTACTCTCGTGGGTGGCAGTCCTATCTCACATTAGAGTGTTTAGAGGTTGGATTGCTCTTCCTTTTGCTCTGTCTGTTGGAAGCCAGATGATTCACCCAACACATTCCTCTCAACACGTGGCCAGTTCTGCCAGGCTGAGCAGACAGGTCGAGGTGTCTGTCATACGTGGCATCCTCTTGGAGGGTGCTTGGGACCCAAGTCCTACTCTGAAGCATCTATCTTTAAAAAAATAAATGTTTGAAGTTTTATGTGTCTGGGTGTTTTGACTGAATGGATATCTATGTGCTCATTGCCTGCAGGAGCCAGAAGGCATCAGAAGGTGGTTGTGGAGCCTGGGAATTGAGCCCAGGTCTTCTGGAAGAGTAGCCAGTGCTCTTAACCACTGAGCCATCTCTCCAACTCTTGAAACATCTATCTTTACTGACTCCTTCTGTAACAAAAGGGACCCAAGCATGCACTGTGCAGTGTGATGGGTGCCTAGAGCTGTGCTGTCTCCTCTACAGTAGGAAAAAATGCAGTGCAGTAAAACATGCATGGCATGAAACACGCCAACCATGCTTCCACCTTTACTACCCAGGACAGCAATGACGACACAGCACCACGTGGATGTCACTATCATTGTCTCCAGAGCCCTTTTGTCTTCCCTGACTCTGCTCCATGAAACACCAGCTCCACCCCACCAGGTCTGCAGCTCTCTGGCTATAGCTGTACCACTTTGAATCTTTCAGAGTCTAACTTGACTTAGAGGCTTAGACTCACACCTTGAGCCGCAAACTGGCCTCACTCGTCTGTGCATTCTGCCTGTTCCTAGGGTGCAGCTTCCTGTTGGTCCCTCAGTAAGATGGCAGCAGCATTGGTCCCCACGCAGGGCCCAGAGAGAAGTTGGAAAAGCTTCTGTGATTTCTGGTTGTGTGTATTTCTGGGCTAAAACACATGCATGCACACACATCCCACACTGAGCAGCAATTAGATCAGGGAAGTGAATGTGCCCTGGACCTACTTTACCATTGATTGTAATCATGGACACGCACTTTTGAGAGGACTGACTAGTCCGTATGCCCAAATCCCCCAGATCAGTGCTTGGTGTAGGGTAAGCACTAGGTCTTTTCTGTTACATTTATGTAACACTAACTCCATAAACACAGTTCCAACTACCAAACACAAGCACTAGACCCTGAGGGCTTTGGGGTCAGGGCTTTGGCATGCTAGTCCAGGACACGGGGGAGGGGGGCAGCAGGAGGAATGAATGAATGAATGGTGCCTTTTGTTGCTTCCCCTCCTGATGCAGAGGCCACATGGGGTCTGCAGCTGCAGCTTAAGCACATCCACCAACCTTCCCCCCAACTTTCCCCTGGCCCAGAGCTCTGGAGCCCCTTCTTCAGCAGCCCCTGCAGGCTGCCTCCTTTGAATAGCCAGGCTCCCTCCCTTGGGAAGCACTTTGAGTGTTTTGGCCTCTGGCCTTCCAGGAAGTCCCATAGCCAGTATACACCCAGGGCAGGAAGCGGAGAGAAAAATTTAAATCTTTGACAGAAAGCCCAGGCAGAGACCACTGCAGAAACTGGCACAGCCTCTCCAGGTTGTTGGCATGGTGAGCTGTGCTAAGGGCAACCTCCAGGTTTTATAAATAACTTATCTGAATGGTTCCTTTCTTCCCTCGGAGGAAGGCATAATTTTAGGGGGTGGGGCTTGGCATACGAAAGGGTATCAGGAAGGGTCAAAAGATCATTGTACAGAAGGCTTCTACTTCCAACACTTTGTCTTTACAATCTCCCTGACAGGTATAAAATCCCCAGACTACACCACAGCTCTGAGTTAGAGGAGGTGGTAGGCCAAGTCAGCCTTATTCTGCCTGCTGCTGACTCTTGGCAAGAAGCTGAGGTGGGATAGACACAAAGCCCAAATGACTTGTAGGATGGGAGTCCCCAAACCTTTGTCCCTCACTGGGGAGACCCAAGTGCATGAAACTCTCCCTGGCCCTGTGCACTTAGCATGGATGTTACAAAGGTGTTTTGTGAATTGAGCTTAATTCACACTGTTTAGAGGACCAAGGCCCTGGGCTGGGGAGATGGCTCAGTTGACAATCCCCAGAACCCATATGAGGAAAAAATAAGTAGAACCAGGCATTGATGGCACACATGTGCAACCCCAGCACTGGGGAAGTGGAGTCAGGTGAATCCCTTGAGCCAGTTTGCAAGTACAGACTGCCCGCGTAATCCCATCTGATAGAGGTGCTGCTGCGGTTTTGACCTGGTGGTGTGCCAGACTGGACCTTAACTCTGAAGAACAACTTTGCCTGTCATGTGCTTGTCAGGTCTTTCTTCAGAGAAGTCTCCATGTTGTTGAACTGGCCTTCAAACACAGGCAACACAGAGCTGGGGAGAGGGCTCAGTGGGTAAAATGCTGGCTATGTAAGCTTGGGGTCCTGAGTTTGATTTCCCAGCAACCATATAGAAAAGTTTACTACAGAGAGGAAGAGACAGGAAGATCCCTAGGGCTTGTTGGCCAGCAGGTCCAGCTGAATTGGTAAGCTTCAGGTTAATGAGAGATCTTGTCTCAAAACCTCAAAAAGTGGGGTGGGTGGGGAGTGATTGAGGACGCCACTTGAAGTTAATCTACACACACACACACACACACACACACACACACACACACGCACACACACAGAAGCAATATACCTGCACACATGTGTCTACACACATAAACATGTACATAGACAACTAGACTCTTTCTTTCTTTCTATCTTCCTTTCTATCTTCCCTCCCTCCCTCTCTGCCTCTCTCCTTCCCTTCTTCCTTTTTTTTTTTGAGACAGGGTCTTTTCTGCAGCTTAGGCTGACCTCAACTGCCCTGATGCTCCTGCCTCAGCCTCCTGAGACACTACACCAGCCTCACTCTCTTTCTTTGCCTCTCAAATAATGATCTTAGGTATTTTGATGTACTAACAGAAAGCCAACATATATCAAGACAGACCTAGTCACAGAATACCAGAAGGACCTTATAAATGTCTACACACTTTCACACCCATGGAAAGACTTCACTGAGGGAACTTTTTTGTGCTGCTCTGCACATCTAAGAATAGAAAGAGAAGAGCATCATATGTGTTTGACCCTTTGGCTTTTTTGTTTGTTTGTTTGTTTGTTTGTTTGTTTGATGCAGAATTTCTCTATATAGCCATGGCCATCCCAGAACCTGTTATATAGGCCAGGCAGGCCTTGAATTCACGGAGCTCCTGCCTCTGCCTCCTGAGTACTGGGGCTAACGGTGTGTGCTAGCACACCAGGCCAACCCTCTAATATTTTGAGAGTCCTCTCTCCTGTGTACACACTAACCACAGGAGGTCCAAATAGCCACCAGGGCTGAGGAATATGTGCGCTTCTCCATGGGTGGGGATAAAAGCTAGGTCTCTCTAACTGGGAAGATGGTTGAACCAGACCCAGAAGCTGAAGGACCAAGGCAAGAGTCGGGTCAGGGTCTTTTCAGCAGAGACTTGAAGTTGTGCTTGATGAGAGAAAAAAATATTTTAAGACATTTGCATTCAGAGTCTACAAGATGAGAACACATTTCATCAAAATGCAACTTAAAGTGTCATAAGAACACATGTTTGCTCTCATGCATGTTCACATGCTATGGAGCTTCATGTTTGTGTTCAAAGGATGACTTTCTCACTTGTAATAAGGGCCATTCCCATCTCAAAGGCTGGTGTGAGGAAATAATGAAGGATGCAGGGAGCCATAGGCACAAACGCCATTACAAGATGACGCTTGCATCCTCGCAGTTTGGAGGTAAACAATTCCATATTTGGCAATGCTTCAGGACTGAGCGTCCGGGCGCTTCCCGCATGCGCAATAACCTAGGTGTCCCTAACCAATCCCGAGGACTCTGGTGCCAGCGGGCACATAGCAGCCAATCAAGGTATGAGTCGCGTCACATCTCCCTATATAAACAGCCGCCATTCAGACCTTGCTCTCTCTCGTCTCCCACTCTCCCTTCAACCAAGAGGCTCTCCAATAAAGCATGATCCGAGAAGAATCCTTGAATGGTGGTCGTTCTTCCTCGCTGGTCGGGGAGTTCGCCACAGAAGGAAGCAACCTGAAAGCTGTTGAATGCTTCCAGCTCAAGGACCACATCTGGCCTGTTCTCCAATAACGACCCAGTATTCAGAGCAGTTCCTGACATCCAGGAGGTGTGCAGCATGGCTGCTGGACAGGGCTGCAGTCCCAGCAGCTGCCCTCTTGGTTGTAATGGGTGGGGATAAGGCCTCTCTAGTCGGGAGGTCTCTATCCCCTAGGGACCAGCATATCTCCACCTCCACGTAATGTCCTGTATGGAGGAGCATCCTGTTGAGGGTGACTTGGCTGTGTGATATTCTTTGTTACGTTTATTGTGTGTGTGTGTGTGTGTGTGTGTGTGTGCATGCGCGCGTGTGTGTCAGAGGACAACATGCATGAATCAGCTCTTTCCTTCTGCCACATGAGTTCCAGGAATCCAGCTCTGGTCTTCAGGTTTGGCTGCACATGTGATATTTCTAATACTAGTGCAATGGTTAGCTTTTGTTAACTTGACACAAGAGAGGGCTATCTGGGAAGGGGAAATCTCTCTTGAGAAAATACCTCCATCAAATCGGCATGTAGGCAAACGTACAGGGCATTCTTTTTATGGTTGCTGCGAAAGGGCCCATCCGGCTGTGGCCGGTGGTACTGGGGTGTATGAGAGAGATAACTGGGGAAGCCTTAGGAAGCAAATCAGAAATCAGTGCTCCCACACAGTCTCTGATTCAGTTTCTAACGCCAGGTTCTTGCCTTCAATTCCTCTCCTGACTTCCCTGCATGATGTAAGCTGAAAGAAACCTTTTCCTTCCAAAGTTGCTTTTGGTCATGGCATTTATCATAGCAACAGAAAGAAGACAAGGACAGCCACCAAGCCAGCCTACATTCGTGGCTGCTTAGCCCCTGGCAGGCTCTCTGTTGGGTGCTTGTCTCCAAAGCTTGCCGTAACACATGGAGATAACGTGTGCTGACGCTGAAGGTGAGGTTCAGCCTCACAGATGGAGAGGAGACAGACGGACAGAAGAATAGGTACATGCCACTACAGATGTTCCTAATCCTAGTGCTCTAGTTGTGCTGTGTCTCTGTGAATTCACGTGTATGGGTGTGGCTGTGTGTGTGCATGGAGTGAGCGTGGAGAGCAGAGGGCAACCTTGGGTGTCAGTGTTCGGGTGCCTTCTACCTCTTAGGCAGCGTTTCTCACTGGTGTGAGCTTCAGTGAACTAGGCTAGCCGGCCACCAAGCCTCCAGGGACCCACCTGTCTCTGCCTCCCATCTCACCAATGTTGGGACTCCAGGCACGCACCCATATGCTTGGCTTTTGGTGGGGTTCTGGAGATCCAAACTCAGGTTCTCATACATGTGAGAAAAGCTTTCTGTTGACCGAGCCACCTCTCCAGTCTGATGTTAGGAATTGACTGTGAAAAGACCCCCCACAGGCTTATGAATTTGAATACTTGGTCTCGATCCGGCATTGCTGGTTTTTTTTTTTTTTTTTTTTGAGATTGTGAAATCTTTGGGATAGGGGGACCTATGTGGCAGGTGTAGGCCCTTAGGAGGTGGAGCTTGGGACTTGCCTGGCTCTGCTTCTGGCTTGAGCTCTCTGATTTCTGGTCTATGGAGACCCAAGAAGTCCCAGCCGCAGCTCTGCCATGCCATGCCTTCTCCACCATGATGGATGGCACCCTCTCAAACTGTGAAGCTAAATAACCCCTTCCTCTCACCTGCTTCTATCAGGTGTTGAGAAAAGTGATTCAATGGGGGAAATACAAGGGTCAGCAACCCAGGGCATTTCAGAAACACACACACCTCCTCTCCAGAGGGGACCATGACAGGGGGCCATGAGAAGGGGGTCATGAAAAGGGCAGCGTGATACAGGGAGCATGACAAAAGGGGGCTTGAGAAGGGGAGCAGATGATTTTGACAGGGGTAGGTGGTTCCTTGGGGCAAGTGAATAGCTGTTGACAGTTTTGTGGGACTCTGGCGGGCAAGGGGGCAGGAATTCACCAAGGACTATGATCTCATTGTGCTGACAGGTCCTGACAGAGAAGATGCAAGACTGTTTGGTCATGCTGACTACTCGAGGCCCTTCTCACTAGTGACCAGGATTCCATGGTTACAATATAGGATGCCCAGGGAGGGGGTTATAGCCACTCCATCTCTTTTGGAAGAAGTTTCCTAGTCAGATGAAGGCACTTTAGAGATGGCCCCTTCTGAAGAAGAGATGGGGAGGGACAAAGATGACAGAGAAATGGAGCAGGGAACAGCAGCAAGACCTTGTTATTGAGACCATGTGAGATCAACATGTTTTGGGGATTATTTCCCAAGTCCAAATATCAAGAAAACTTTTCCCTACTTTATAAATGAAGAATTGACCTAGAGGACTTAGCTATGTACATGCGCATACTCACATGCATGTGTGCACACATTTCCCTGTGTTCGCAAGCCTCCCTTAAACCTCTAAGAATCCTTATAAACCAGGCAGGAGCACAGAAGAAACACACTCCATTGGATGTTGCCTTTGGCAGTAGGGAAGCTCTTCCTGCCCAGCCTGGTTCACATTGCAGCTGCAGTCTTCTACAAACACTTAACTTGAGGGCACCGTGGAGCTTTGCTGCAAATCGTTGTAATGTAAGAATGAGCAGTTCAGATCTTGTAGGGTTACTAGGTTCCAAACTATGAAAATACCTCCAGGGGAGTCTTGCAATGCCAAGAAATGCAGACGCCCACAGTGGGAACATTTTATAAGCCCCTGTGTTGACTGAACACACACACACACACACACACACACTTAGATGTGCAGTAAAATTGTGTTTTGAAATGCTGATTTCTTTTAATCACTTGGGATAACCACCCATGCAAGGGAGATGAGTTTTTAACCACAGAACTGCACGTGCAAGCCCTGCCTTATCGCAGGGTGCCACAAACAGCCTTATCATTTTCTTTCTTTGGACGGTACAACGCTGCCAAGTAGAATGGCTTAAACGGTAACATCAGCACACAGTATTTACTCTAGGCAAACCAGACTTAAGTTTTAAATAAAATAGGCTTAACAAGAAGGATAACAAGATCTGATCTAGGGGACTCTAAAAAAAAATAATAATGGTTTGGCACAGAAGACATCCTGCTCCAGGGAATAACATTAGCCTCCATGCTAAGATCAAGTTGCAGAAAACTAAACATTACAATCCTAGGCATGGAGAGCCCCAAATGCAAGAATGGCCAGTTCATGTTCTCAGCAACAACACAAGGAGTCACGAGACTGCATTCTGCAAATATAGGACAGGAAAGGAAACTGTCTTTCTTATTCAATGTCTGTCTCTGGGTCTAGAGAGCTCCCCAAATCCCTTCTTGAACTCACAGAAAGATTCTCAGACCAGTTCTTCTCAGACCTTCCCATGCCTGCCTCCAAAGTTCAGCAGGCTCAAGTCAGAGATGGTCTATTTGATTTAATGTTTTGTGTAGAGTTAGGCTACACAAAACTGTGTCAGCTGTGAGCCAAGAAGGGCAGACTAGGGGCCGGCTTCATCTGGAGCACAGCTGGAGTCCTGTGAGACTGGGGGCACCCAGCACATGTAGGCTGTAGGAAAAGAACTTGCTTCAGAACCGTTCACACAGATGTTACCACAGTCACAAGCCTTCTACCACGTAGACTTGTGGCTGAGGTTTCTGGAGGACTCTGCAGTCCACTGTCTTGAAAACCAGAGGTGCCACACAACATTTAGTTCCCCATTCACTCCTGGAGACGTCCTGGTTGAACAGGGGCCTCTTGAGTCACGGGGGAAGCTGCGTTCCAGTAACGCTGAAGAGAAGTCCACACGGGAGGCGGCTAGGATGGGTTAGGTAACAGAGTAGGAGAGAATGAGGACTTGTAACCCTGAGTGAAGGAATACCTGGAGCTGCCAGATGCTAGAAGATGCTGGAAACTGCCAGAAGGGCATAGGTTCTCCCACGTGTAGATCCCTAGAGGCGACAGGCTAGGTGCATATCTTGACTTTGGACTTCTAAAGAAGAAAATAAACTACTACTACGATTTCTTCTCCTTCTCCTTCTCTTTGGTTTTTTTTTCAAGATAATGTTTCTCTGTGGTATGCCTGGATGTCCTGGAACTTGCCCTGTAGACCAGGTTGGCCTCAAATTCAGAGATCCATCTGCCTCTCCTTCCTGAGTGTTGAAATTTCTGTTTTTTTCAACCCACAAAGTTTGTGGGGACATGTTAATGATTTTAATGGAATTATAGACCAGCCATTCAAACCCAAGAGCCCCCTTTTTCTTCATCTGAAAAATGGGGACAATTGTGCCACTTCCCCTTATGTCCCTCAGTAACTAGTAAACCATGACTCACATCTTTTTTTATTCTTTCATGCATTGCATCCCATCCACAGGTTCCCCTCCCTCCACACTTTCCCATCAACTTCCCACCTCCCCATCACCCAGATTCACTCATCCTCTGTTTCCAAAGAGCAGACCTTCTAGGAATAACAACAGAACACAGCATAACAAGTTGCAATGAGACTAGCAAGACTAGGCACAAACCCTCATGCCAAGGCTAAATGAGGCAATCAAGTAGGAGGAAAAGGGTCCCAAGAACAGGCAAAAAAAATCCCAAAACAAAACAAAAAACCAGAGACACACCTACTCCCACTGTTAGGAGTCCCACAAGAACACCAAGCTACACACCCATAACATGTATGTGGAGGACCTAGGGCAGTCCTATGAGGCTTGGTGGTTATTACTTTTGTCTCTGGGAGCCCCTGGGAGCCCTGCTGAGTTGATTCTGTGAGCTATGTTATCAATGACACACATCTTATGAAATCAGCGGCAATATCTGAGAGACTTTTCAATGTGAAAGTACCATTGTTTCCACTAATGGTTAACACAAGAAAAACAATTAGAAGAGCAAATTTAAAAGCTGAATTTATTTGTGACTCTGAAAACAGCCCCTTCCCCTTTATGGGTCACCATCATGTCCTTTCAGTAAACCTGGTATACGTGTTTGCTTTTGGAATTTGATCTTGGGTTTTCTTTCTTTCTTTCTTTTTCTTGGCCATTGCTATCAGCTTAGGCTTCTCATGCCGCAGTCTCCTTCTGTCTGGGTGATGCGGGTACGCGCCTGCCAGGGCCATCATGAGAATTGAAGAGGACAGCTTATGTGAAGCAATTAAGACCCAAAGTCCAGCATAGTCTATAAATGAGGGGAGGAGGCCGAAGGGCTTTGATAGGCTGAGCAGCCCATCAAGATTTGGCACAGGGCTTGGCACACAGTGCGAGATGGAGTAGCCATTTTTTATTGACCACTCTAGAAGGAACCTTTCTCCCTTGACTGTGGGAATGTCACAGGCAGCTCCTCTCATCATCTGGGGATTCTCTTTGCCCTTCCAGGCCCAGTTTAAGCCTCCTTTCTCCCAGGAATCCCTCAGTGATGCTAAGTGTGGTTTGATGTCTCCCCTTGGCTCTCATAGCCCCGGCCTTACCTCCTATCATTACCAAAGCCCCCACACTGCCAGAAGTTCTAAACATCATTAAATTGCATGCACCTCATCTTAGTCAACTGGGTTTCTAGCTCCTGACACATTATAAGTATTTAAAAACTCTTGCCTGAATTGTGTTGAAAGGGAGCAGATGTTCAAAACCATTGGGGACTCTCTGCCTCTCTGGCCATGCAGGGAGAGGTAGACAATTGACTCTGCTATCTGCAAGGTGCCTGGGATTCCTTCTAACACAGCAAAAACCATAGTCTTTGTTCATATTACTTTCATATGAACATCAGTTACGTCTTCTGTGGTAATGCTTCAAAACACCCTATATCTCAGATGCTTCTGAGAGCACACACCTCCCTTGCCTGAGCATGCAGCTCTGCTTCTGGGCATACATGGGGTTCAGGTCTGCACTCTGGTCCTTTTGTCCTTGGAAGAGACTGCTGCTCTTGGGTGAAAGGTGGAACTGAAAGACAAAAGGGTCATCTCTTGAGGCTTCTTTCAGAATTGGCAGTCACTTCTCATCCACAACATGTCAGGGAGTGGAGGATAAGTTGTGAGGTATCAGCTGCTCACACAGCCACTCAGGGTCCAAGGCAGCAACACGAGCCCATCATGAGCCCTGAGAATGTAGATGTGCTGTTGGCCCCATTGCAGAAGTGGAGGAACTGAGGCCCAAGGAGGTTATATGACCTTTCAAAGTTCACTCCCTAGAATGGGAAAAAGATTCATCACTGTCTGAATTTCTATCCCTGACCTTGAGGTTTCTCCTATGTCCTGCATTCAGCCCAGGGTCTGGTGTAAAGGCTGACCACACCGTTGAAGCTCATTGGCCCAAGGAAGAGCAGGTTGTGCCTATCTGCCACTAATTTCCGGAACACCAGGCATTCTTGCTTGTTTTATATATATTGTTGAATAACCTTGCAGCAACCTGGGTATCACCCCATTCGACAGATGAGACTCCCAGGACTGGCACACAAACACCAGGTATGTAGCCCGTGAGAATGAGGCCAGTTAGGCCAGAAGCAGTTAATCAGTTAGGTCGGGGTGGAGCTGGCTCCAGGCTCATCTTTTTTTGCCCTTGGTTTCTGAGAAATTACATTATATTAGTAAAAAAAAAAGGAGGTGGGGCGGAGGGCAGAGGGAGGGAAATAGGTTAGGAAGACCCAGAAAAGAGCCTTTGCCTTTTCACCACCTAGTTCGCACAGTGGCTCCCAGCGCCCAGCAGGTGGCAGAATGCGGCTAGAGATGCCCTGTCTCTGGGTAGCCTGGGCCAGCAGCCCGCGGTACCGGTAATGCCAGCCTCATAGGGAGTTCCTGCCACACACTCTGGCCCCTGCAAGGCTAGGGTCCTTAGAGACCCTACACACACACACACACACACACACACACACACACACACACACACACACACACCAGCACTCCCCCAGCTGCTGGAGCCCAGAGACCCAGATGAGAACCCCCGCCCCTACATTAGCCTCCAGGCTTCGCAGTGTGAGGAAATCCAGAGGACAGGGACAATTTCCTAAAACGGACAATTTCCTAAACAGGCAATTTCCTAAAACGGACGTTTTTTGGTTTTTTTGTTTGTTTGTTTGTAAATGCCACTCTAATGCGCTTCAGTTTCTCTATGTACAAGGAGAGGTTACGTTAGACATCGCTGATCTGGGTTCTCCTTTCATTCATTAAACATCCCAGAAAACAAGCCTGTGGCAGAGCCTAGTGGGTGACCGCAGTTCTGAGCTAACACGAACTGTCAAACGCTACTGGTGGGGAGTCCCAGGAACCCAGCTGCTCCAGGGAGGCCCCTTTCTTCGGAGTCCCCGCCCACCCGACTGTGAAATGGGGGCGGTGGCTTCTAACTCTTGGCTGAGATCCGGGTCTACGCCCCCTCCTCCCGCTGCACGCCCTCCCTCCCTCCTTCCTTCTTTCTCCTCTTCCTCCCCGGTCTTCCTCATCACCGTTGTGAGCTGCGTTGCGCGGTGATCTGGACTTAGGGAGTTCCCTGGTTTCCATCAGTGTATTGTGCGTCATGGATAGAACAGGGTGAGGGCTCAGGGGGTGCGGCGATCTCAGCTGGGGGGCACCCTGGAGAAAAGGGTGACCACACGGTCCCCACCCCTGAGCTGCAATCGGCCCCCTCCACACACGCTACAACCCTGTCTGGCCGCTCCCATCAGCTTGCTTCCTGCATTCCCGGGCTCTCATCCCGCGGTTGGCCTCCCAAGAGCATCCTGCATCCCTTATCCCTGTGAGAATCCTGCTTCTGACATCCCGAGGCCAGGGCATGTAGTAGCGGCGGGAGCTGCGGAATATGGGCGGGAACCACTCCCACAAGTCCCCGGTGTTTGACGAGAACGAAGAAGGTAAGACACCCCCTCCCGCAGCCTGCTACTCCCCACATCCCCGGGGCATTTCTTCTGCCATCCTTCGCTGGGCACCTGCTAAGTGCAGTACAAGGATGGACACCTGGATCTCGGCACAACCGTGTCACCCGGCACTGGCTCTGCACCGGCCCAGGGCCACGCATGGACCTCCTATCTGGTCACCTCTTAGGCTTCTGTACCCTTTAGAAACTCAGATCATGCTGAGCCCAGAGTTGGGACAGTAGGCTGGAAAAGGACAAGAAGACTCAAGTTATCTCTTGAAGGGGGATTCACAGGGAAGACGTTGCTTCCCAGTGAAGTAGGGGGCATTGCTCGGGTTCAGCGTCCTAGGACACCAAGGTGGTCTTCAGAGCTTGAGGTTGACAGAGGTGGCCTAGTAGGTGGAATTGCACAGTGTGTATATGTGTGTGTGTGTGTGTGTGTGTGAGAGAGAGAGAGAGAGAGAGAGAGAGAGAGAGAGAGAGAGAGAGAGAGAGAGAGAGAGATAGCGCCTGTCGTTCCGATTTGGTCTTGTGCATAGGCACAAGGCTCTCTTCACAAAAAAGAAACTTTTTTGTGGCTGAAGTAAGTGGCTCTGAGGAAGAAGTCCTGTTTGGACCAGCTTCCTGGTGAGGAGTGTGGCAGGCTGTCTGCCGTGTATAGACTCCAGATCTGGAGAGTCCTTGCAGCTAATGGTGGCAGAACTTGGTACTTGGGTATTTGGCTGAGCAGAAGTGTAAATAGTTTTCTTAGCATTTATTTTCATTATTGTGTCTCCTGGGGCTCAAAACACTCTGAATCCTTGTTTCCCGTATGTATCGGTGAAGGTTCTGAATCAGGTTGTTGGGAGCGCAATCATTAGCCATGAGTGGAAAGTGTCTTCTAGACACAGTATCAGTTAATAATCTTCTGAGTAATAATACACATTGGCTTCTCTCTGCCTGTCTATCTCCACTGTGCCCCAAATTAGAGTCCAGGCATCCTCCTTTCCTTGGTGCCAGCCACTGTGCTGGACTCACCCAGTCCTCACAGATCCCGATGGAACAGGTACATTCCTCATGGCTGTTTTGCAGTGGAAGAGAGAGTTCCATATTTCCAGTCATAGCACCTGGCAGAGCTCGCCCTGAGGCTGGGTGCTCTGAGCTCATCTTCTCTTGCACTGGGTACAGGTTTAGCTACTGTGAACAAAATTTCTAGAGTCATCAAAGCTAGAGTGGTCCTCTCCAAAGGGCGAGATCCCACCTAGGCAAAGCCAAGGCTTGCTGGGCCAGCCAGGTGGTCCTTCTTTGCGGGAGCCCAAGTCCAGTGGCTCTGAATGAACGTCCTTCATGATAGAAGGTGAGGGTTCAGCATGGCTGGGGGTACTTGGCAGGCCTGATCTTCTAGGTCTTTAGACTGGATTGGTTTGGTACAAGCCAGATGGTGTGAGGTCAGAGAGAGCAGGATCCCTGTATGTGCAGAAAGAGTTAGGTCATCCATGTAGCTTTGCCCTGCTTTAGGAGTTTCACGGGTGTAGCCTGGGTCAAGGTCACACTGATAGTGTTCTGAACATCTCTTTGTCTTTAAAAAAATCCTTCAGTAGGTTTGATTTTACACGTATACGTCAGTTTTTGTTAACAGCATTTGACAAAATCCTGATATTAGTTCTGTCCTTTGAAGCACACATCTCTGTGGGACAATGGCTTCTGTTAGCAATCACCTCTCTAAAATCTTGTTGTGTCTTTTCTGCCACAGTGATATTTAAATTCATCTTAATCACACACCCCAAACTATGTGCACTAATACTTCACTTGTGGAAGGTTAGAAACGTCTAAAGAAAATAATTCTTTGAATTAAATAAAAGGCGTTTTCTTACGCACTTCAAGACAGCAAGGGGATACCCTTTAGCCTATAACTATTTTTTATTTTTATAATTATTTTTTACTGAAGTTGCCATTTAACACTCCTGCCTTCCAAAAATACCAAATAAGGTCAGTAGAACCATTGCCCCAGGTAACACCTGTGCACTTTATTCTTGCTGAAAAGCACCCCATTCTTGCATCCTTTCTTCCCAGGGGAATCTGTTACCTCTGTGTCAATGATCTCACACCTGCTTTATTTGCGCTAAAATATTTACTGTAGTTGATGTTTCGGTTTCTGTCTAGGGACCCCATCCAGATTCTATTGAACCTGGGCGAGCCACGTGTTTTAGTGCAGGTTGAAGTACAAGGCTGTGACGTTACAGTCATATTCACGTATTTCCTGTGCATGCGTGGAGTGCAGTCAGCCAGCTGATGCTTTTCATATGCATTTATAGATCTTTCTCACACACACCCCACGCTGGACTCCAGGAGTAGAAACACAGTAGAGGGGCCCTAAACCTGGGAGAACGCTCTGAGTCTTGCAGAAATGGTAGCGGTTTCCTGGGAAAGACGTTTCCAAGGGCGGGAATAGAATGCACAAAGGCAGTTGGTAAAGCATGGCTCATTGGAGATCCGGCAGAGCTTTTATTGCACCTTTGGAAGGTGGGGCAGTAAGGAACCATAAATGGGCCTGAATGTCAAGCCAGCCTCAAAGAGCCCAGGGCAATGTGGGGTGTGTAGAGCTCACCTTCCAGGAATTCTGGAGTCATCAAAGGGTTGTAGGTAGGGAATAGTGTGGGTCAGTGAACAAGCGTGCTTCCCCAGGTGGCGGAGTTGCTAATTCCTGAACAGGTCTAGTTTTTGAGGACTTGAATGTTAGATCACAGCAAAAAGCCTGCTGTGGTATAGATGTTCTCCATTCTCATGGTGGGCAGGGGCTTACTGTGTCAGGTCACAGATGCCACGCTAGCGCCATCAGTAAGATGCAAGAAAGAGCATGTTCACGTCCCAGGAGGAACGGCTGCGCCGAGGAGTTGGCAGGGTTTTTACCTTGGTGGCATGTGAAATAAAGTTGTGTTTTCTGAGATGCCATCTGCGGTAAGGCAGAAGTTTGTGCAATGCTCCCACCTCAGCCTGCTGGAATGGCAAATGACGTACAACCAACAGGCAGTGCTTCTGCTGGAACCAACTGGCTTGGGCCGCTTGGCCCTTTCTGTATCTGTTTCAAACACTGGCCTGGCTGGCACTGACTGCCTGCGTGGCCTCCATCTGTCCTGGCTGCAGCTCTCACCTCTCCGGTGTCATCCGGGTGCAGCATCTAGGGCTGTCCTGCTCTCGGAGTGCCAGGCTGCACCTGGCCTCTGTTCAGAGTCCCCTCTCTCCCTCTCTCTGATCCCAGGGGCAGTCACATGAAGACTGGGATGAAAGCAAAGTCTTTGTACCCACCTGGACCTGACGGCTCTCATTCCTCTATTACACCAGCACACTTTAACCTTGACCTATGTTTCCCTCCCCAACATCCTTCATGTCTTTATGAGGGCTTCATTGACCTCCTTCTGCATAATGGCATTTTCAACCCTTCCTTCCTTCATTTTCTTTCTACTACCATCGCCACTTATCATAGAGTTTGCATTATTATTTTCTTAATTATCATCTGTGTTAGCTTTCTGTCACTGTGGCAAAATACCTGAGCCGAACAATTTATAAGCACAGGTCTGTTTAAGCTCACAGTTTCCAAGGGTTTGGACCCTCATTTCTTGACTCTGTTGGTTTTTGCTTTTGTTGGTACAGCATCATGACAGCAGAGACATGGCCAGGGAAGTGACATAGGGACAGGAGAAAGCTATGCTCCCAGAATGCCTTCAAAGGCTTGTCACCAGTGACCTAACTACTTTTTGCTTTTGAATTCAAGTCCATTTTTGCATTGCTTGAGAAAGCCCAATGAACTAAGGACAGATTGTGGGGCAAGCAAATAGATTTACTAGGTAAGCCAGCTGGACCTAGGGCATAACTTAGAGAATTTGGCAGCTGGTGGCATTGCTACTTGTCCATGATAAAGCAGCTGATGAGCAGCTTGAGGGCTCACTCTGGCTCACAGTTTGAGTGGACACAGTCTGTCCTGGAAGAGACACATGGCAGCTGGACCAGGAGGCTGCTGGTTACATTGTATCAGCAGTTAGGAAGCAGAGAGTGAACAGGCAGTGGGGTTTGTCTATATAAGCCTTAAAGCCCACCATGTCAAGATCCACTTCCTCAAGAAGGGTGGCTTCCCCCTTAAAACGGTTCCACAACCCTTTCTAAATGGTGACACCAACTGATGACCACGTGCTCAAAAACACAAGCCCCAGCACTGTTGATTATGTCAGTCTTGAAGATGAAGGTGCATGCTGTCTAGTCAGCTTATACCACTATTTTCAATGAGCAACGAGGCCTGGGCTTTTGCAGAAGAGAGTAGCAACAGGCGCGGCTGCACATTTACCAGGTCTTCTCTCCAAAAACTTCCAGCTCCTCTCGGTGACACAGGTTGGTAATCAAGTCCCCTCTGGGGATAAATTGTATCCAAACCACAGCACTATGGGTTTTCCACACAATTGTAAGTATAGTAAGAAGGAAATGGAAGGTTAGATTCATGAAGAGTTAGAGTTCTGCTGAGATAGGAACTTCGTGAGAATTTCAGTGTCCCAAGGCATAAAAGAATACCCAGAGCAGAACAGAGATGCCCATAAGCTCTGGCAAGTGAATGGGGTAGAATGAGATGCCCATAAACTCTAGGAAAGAGAGGGAAAGTATGAATCTTTTCAGCCACAGCTGGGTGCAGCTTCTCGAGTACTCTGGAACCTTCCCTTGGGCATCTTCTGCTCTCCTCTGTGGGTTTTATGCTAGGACAGGCTTTCTTTTCGTGGAACTCACCAACCTCAAGACTCCAAGTGGAGGAGAGAGCTTCTTTTTCATGGTCACTGCGGAGTCAGCTCTGATTGGTCCATGCTAAGACTTGGCCATTCTGTAAGCAGGGAGATCCAATGTTCTAGCCAGCCAGCTCAGATTGTTCGGGCCTTGCTTAGACACTGGGTGGAGGGAAGGGCATGATGGTCTGGGACACTAACTGATGTCATTCAGTTGTTAAGTCCCATGTTCATCAACTCTCCACCACTAAAGCAAAGGATCTGAAGTAACTGCTTTATAAAAGAAAAAGTTTAATTTGGCTCACAGATCTGCAGACTTCTGCTTGTGATCAGTCAGCTCCACTGTTTTATTTAGACCTGTAGTGAAGCAGCTCGCAGGGAATGTGTGGCAGACGAAAACCTATGAAGCAAAAGCTAACAATAGAAGCCAAGGTAGAACTGCCCCCATCGAGGGCATGCCCCTGCAGTAGCTGGGGGACCTCCTACTAGGCCCCATCTCTTGGTAGTTTACATACTATTCTGGGGATCATGAGCCTTTGGGGAGCATTCAGCATCCAAAAAGCAGCACAGGCCCACTTCTAAACAAGACTGGGAACTTTTTGAAGAGTGGTCATTGCTTCCTCTTCTTCTCCTTCTTTCTTTCCTTCTTCTTCTTCTTCTTCTTCTTCTTCTTCTTCTTCTTCTTCTTCTTCCTCCTCCTCCTCCTCTTCCTCCTCCATCTCCTCCTCCTCCTCCTTCCTCCTCCTTCTTCATCTTCCTTCTTTCTTTTTCTTCCTTCCTTTCTTCTCCTCCTCCTCCTTCTTCCTCCTCTTCCTTCATCTTCCTTCTTCCTTCTTTTTCTTCCTTCCTTTCTCCTTCTTCTTCTTCTTCTTCTTCTTCTTCTTCTTCTTCTTCTTCTTCTTCTTCTTCTTCTTCTTCTTCTTCTTCTCCTTCTCCTTCTCCTTCTCCTTCTCCTCCTCCTTCTTCTTCTTCTTCTTTTTCTTCTTCTTCTTCTTCCTCTTCCTCTTCTTCCTCCTCCTCCTCCTCCTCCTCCTTTTTTTTCTTGCCACTAAACCTGCCAAGCCCAGGACAAGGTAACTGAAAAGCATAGGACAGCCACGTGTGAATACAGACTGAAGGCAGCTCCTTATTGGGGGCTGATTCTTTTGTGTCCCTCTGGGTTCTGAAGCTACTGAGGAGTAAGCGCAGACATCACAGTTACATTGTAAGTGAAGTTTGTGTGACCTTTAGAGTGGGATGGTCTTTCCGCTTCTGTTCCCTGGTTTTTACCTTGGAACAGACGGGCAGAGAATTGAGTGTGCAGAATGAATGGTATCCTGCAAGTTGCAGCTTCGTGGTTCCCAGTCACTGTGTACAGGAGCCCATGAGACAGCCCCACATGGCAAAAACAGGCGTGCACACCAGGCAGTCTGGAATGCTAAAACGTCTGCTTGCATGCAGTGACTCTAGGTATCAATTGTCCTTCTGTTGAGGGAGGTACAGCCCCCTCCCCCCATTGATGGGTAAGACACAATTCTTGCTTTAGGGGACAGCAGAGGAAGGTGAAGATGGCTCCTCCCTAGGGAGTGACTTGTGTGGGGATGGAGGCAGGCTTGGTCCCCGGTTTTGAGTAAGGGGTTTAGTAAAAGGAGGATGAATTGGCATTAGCTGGCACTGAGCCTGCCGTGTTCCTGAGAGAACTGGGAAGAACGGTATGCTGAACACTCCATGGGTGTTTAACATGGAGGCTTTGAGCACTCGAAGGTGGAAATGGAGAAACGGATCCTCAAAAGGATCTGGGGGCAGGCCACCCCAAAGTGTGCACTAGTTACAAAAGTAGTGAGGAAAGGTTCAGGACAGCAGAGGAGAACCAGCTACTTAAACTACCCATAAAAGGAAACCGGGGTCATTCTCAGCCAGAGTCAGTCCGGCCAAGGAAAACATGATGCTATTACTGTCACCAACCCTGGAATCTTTCTCCTTTGAGCACTTGGCTCTTGGCTCTTCCTGAATGTCCTTACCTAATGGAGATTTTGCTCTCTGACTCATCTTACAGAGACACTCCACCAGTGAAGTCATTAAATTAAATGGTCCACGTTCCCAATGTTGGCTGTTATCACTATGCACCTGTATCCCATTCCTTTTTCTTAAAAAGAAAAAAAGGCATTATTTTCTTATTTTGTTTCTAAGTGTGTACATACGTGTGATTCTGTGGGTGGGCATGTGCACAGGAGTGCAGGCATCCATAGTGGCCAGAAGAGAGTGTCTGATCCCTGGAGCTGGAGTTACAGGGGTGTGAGTTGCCTGATACAGGTACAGGTCCTCTGAAAGAACAGTGAGCACTCCCAACCACTGAGCCATCTCTCAAGCACCCCCTTTCTTTTTGTGCATGGGAAAACTTAAACGATCCCTGTCCCCTCAAGGTTGTGAGGGCCAGGTGAATGACTTTGGTCAACGTGAGCAACACTGAAGTGACTCTTACCTTGGGCAAAATATTTGCCAACTGGTAGGTGTCATTTCTTTATTTTTTTCTTTTTCTTTTTTTGGTTTTTCGAGACAGGGTTTCTCTGTAGCTTTGGAGTCTGTCCTGGAACTAGCTCTGTAGACCAGGCTGGTCTCGAACTCACAGAGATCCGCCTGCCTCTGCCTCCCGAGTGCTGGGATTAAAGGCGTGCACCACCACCGCCCGGCAGGTAGGTGTCATTTCATATCTGTACCTTAAGACAAGCAGAATTATCTGAAAGACAGAATTTTACTTCTGCCTGGCTCAAAGAGTATGAGAACAGCATGGACCAGAGGCCATATCCTTTGCCAGCGAGCCAGGGACAGGATGGACCAGAGGCCATGCTCTTTGCCAGCTAGCCAGAAACAGGACACAGATGCTTTGGCTGCCTTAAGCCACTGAGTTTTGGGGCGCTTGTTATCGCAGCATAACTCAGCTTACTCTGCCTGCCGCTGTAACCAGAAGTCAGCTGTCCCTTAAGCAGAGCATTTGAGTTTTTACAGTTAAGTATCATGTTGGTGATGTTAACCTCCATACACTTGGTCACACTGAGAGAGTTTCCTCCTATCCTGATTTGCAAGCAAGTTTTAAGTTTTCAAGTGCAGGTTGAATTTTCACAAATGCTTTTCCTGTGTCTATGGAAATAGTATGTGGATTTCCTATGGTCAAATGCAATATTAAACCAACTGATTTTTAAGTTTAAATCAACTTTTTAATATTGGAGTAAACCTCGTGTTTTAGTTCTAGTTTCTATTGCTGTGATAACATACCAAAACAAAACAAACAAACAAAAACAAAATAAAATAACCTCCCAAAAATGCTTGAGGAGGAAAGGGTTTTTGTCAGCTTACAACTGCCAGGTCACCCTCCATCCCTGAGGGAAGTCAGGGCAGGAACTGGAGGCAGGAATCTGGAGGCAGAAACTGAAGCAGAGGCCATGGAGAATCGCTATTTGCTGGCATGTGCCCCATGGCAGCCTCAGTCTTCTTCCTTACACACTCCAGGACTGCTTGTCCAAGGGCACCACTCACCGTGGGCTGGGCCCTCCCACATTAGTAATCAATCATCAACCAAGAAAATGTCCCACGGGTTAACCCACAGGCCAATCAGGGGTGGTGTTTTTTGTTTTTTTTTTTCCAACTGAGGTTTCCCTCTTTGCAGATGACTCTACTTTGTGTCAAGTTGACAAAAAACAAACAAAAACAAAACTAACCAGGATTCTCATTTGCTATGGCATGGTATTATCCTGGATTTGACTTGCTAGTATTTAGTTTATAACTTTTGCATAGGAAGATATTACAGCCAGACCCTAACTGATTCAAAACAGATTACTGTTTTGAAAAACTACTTAGTGAAAGTAAAACTTATCAAAATGACAGGAGGAGAATCAAAGTGTTGGGGAAGTTCTATAGTTCTATGCCCACTGAGTCTTTCTGAGATGACAAGTCTAGGCCTAGGTGTTGTCATAGGCACACTTGCCCAACTATTAGAGATAGCAATCTTCCAAAATGCCTTCAGAGCATAGGAGGAAAGAGTATCTTTAAAAAAAAATTTTTTTATTTAATGTGTATATGTGTGAGTTTACATGAATTTATGTGCTCTGAATGCATGCAGTACATATGGAGGCCTAAAGAGGGCAGCAGAACCTCTGGAACTGGAGTTACAGCAGGTTGTGAGTCTCCATGTGGATGCTAGGAACCAAATCCAGGTTCTCTGTAAGAACAGGAGGTGTTCTTAAGTACTCAGCCATCTCCCCAGCCCCAATAGTATCTTTTTGATGGCTTCAGTATTGTTTTAATTGTGTTAAACCAGTTCTATTAACAGAACTATAGATGGGCCTTGCTATTTTCTGGAAGGGTTTATGAAATACTGCTATCCTAGGTAAATTTCAAGTGTACTGATAAAATGTTACTCCTGATGTCCTTCCTAATCTCTGCCTAGTGTTGGTAGGGTCTGTCGTAATGACTCCTTTTTAAGTTCTGGTTTTGGTGATTTGCACTTCCTTGCTCACTTATTTTTCTTGGTTGATCTTTGGGTTATCAGCTGTTGAGTATAGTTTGAATTTATTTGATTCCTGTTTGTTTTTTTTTGTTTAACTTTTTTTTAAAATTTTTAATGATGGAAGCAAATATACCTAAAAGCGAAGCTTCTGAAAAAAGCCATTTGTTCTTCTCTGTCTTATATCATTCCTCATACTTGACCTTGACCTCCTGCCTGGGCTTGCATTCCAGGGCTGCGTCTCTAAAGACAACCTTATCCAAGGGGATGTCCACAGAGGACCTGTGGGCATGAGGTGGTTGTACTTACAAACTTTCATGAAGGTCTTGGTCTTTGGTCTCTTGGTGGTTTTCTTCTTACCCATGAAAGCTGTCACCTTGGGGGGATAGTGGTCAGTTCCAGCCACCAGGGTATGGCTCTAAGGGTGGTCTGAGGTGCCATCAATGTTCTTCACAATAACAGTTTTCCTGAGTATCATGAACTTGTCCATTTTGACAGCAAGCAGCCAGTATGCAGCAGAAAGGTGGTTTCTTTCCCCTTCTCAGGGTTTTGAGACAGTTTTAGATCATAAGCTCTATTTCCTGGTTCGCCCTACTCTTACTCCTTGTTTATTTCACTTAAGTAATTCCACTAACATTACTTTCTCTTGACTGAGTTATTTCCTTTGGCATTCCTGCTAATGTCTGCGTACTACTGGTGACAAGTTTTTCCACATTTCTTTGTGCCTTGAAATGTCTGTATTTATGTAGGATTATTTTGTAGCTGTCAAGTTCCATGTTGCCGTTTTCTCCTTCAGTGATTTAAGTAGATCCCGTTGCCTTCTGTCCTCCGTCATTCTGAGAGGTGACTGCCAGTACTGCTTTTGTTCGATATAAGTTTGTCTTTTCTTGTTTGTCTGTTCATAAGGGTTGATTTTTCATTTTCAGGAATGCAGCACAATGGATCACCTGTGATGTTCTGGCTGTTCCTGCTTGTGGAGACAGCTTCCTGAGTCCACCCTTACATGTGCTACCTTTAGAGGATCTTATTTTGCCTCCTAGTTCTGGTCCTGATGTTGACTCTTTCTCCCCACATCATCACATCCAGAGTACAGTGGCGTAAGACTTTCCATGGAGACCCTGTAGAGCTTTGACCATAATTTTGTGGCTTGAGTCATTTTTGTTTTAGTCTGAACATTCTCTTCTGGCCTATTTATTTTAATCACTTCAAGTCTGTTTTTCTGCTGCTAAGTACAGCTATTAAGTTCCTCACATTAACTGTTGCGTCTTTAGCTCTGGAATTGCTGAGTTGATCTCTTTCAATGACTTACAATTCTCTAAATTTGCCTTGAGGTTTTTTCAACACATCGATTGGTAATTTTGCTTTTTTTCTTTCTTTCTTATGTTTTTTTTTTTTTGAGTAACACTGTGGATCTCCTGTTTCCTGTTGCTTAAATTTGTCTTTCCTTTTGTATGATTGATACTATGATTGATACTTTTCACAGAATAGCATATATTGATAAACAATATGGTGTGTAACTACACGTACAAGTCTATGACTTACCTGGAAAGTTACAGAGATAACAGAAGATTTCAGGGGGATGTTTCCCTTCACAGCAGTGACCCCCCCACAGTACAAGCAGTCATGTTTCATCTGAATCCTCACAGAGAATGGGAGAGGGATCTTGAAATCCTGTGAGGACAGTATCGCTTTCTTTCATACTTGTTCTTGGATGTAGCCCTTGCTATCCTTGAGGGATTGCCAGGGGTGTTGGGCAAACCTCCCTGTTGGTAGACTCTCACTTTTAGTATTGTCCCCAACCCCCATAGCCTCTGAGGATTTCCAGATCTGGTGTCCTCCCAGTTTCTTGGAATTTGCTTTCAGATTTGACAGACACACTTGGAAGGGAAGGAGTCCTTAATCCTGGGCCCGCTCATTTGATCTGGCCTTTCTCTTGCACATCTGACCTGAATCACTGTTCTCCAGTGAGAGTGCTATAGTTCCTCCAGATGGAATTTCTAGAGATAAATTGTATGTACTCATTATAGCCTCTCTTGATCATTGGCCAAAATGCCCCAGACCATTGGAAGCCACTCTCCTCCTCGGTGTTGGTCAGTGCGTAAGAGCTGCTTGCAGATGGAATCTGTGCCTCCGGAGATTCACCCAGCCTTGGCTTTCCCAATCCTCAGCATCGCCCAGCCCCTCGTCCTCTCTCTGCCGTGTTCCACTCTCTCTGTGGCACTCCTCAAGCTGCTGCATCTTGAGTTCTGCCACTACCTTAGTGAAGCAGCTTTCACGGGTGCTGTCATGATCTGTTGGTGCTTCGAAATAGCAGATAGCTGTAACCTTTCTTGTTTGAACAACAAATTAAATCACTCCTGAACTGACCACCACGCAGAAGAAATAGAACATGCCCTGTCCCCTTTCCAAACATTCCTGTCCCTAGACAATTGTGTTTAGTTTGTATCGGGTTTGGGAATCATAAAAATGGTCACATGTTTTAGGCATTCTTTTGTGGCTTGCTGTTCTTACTTGAGGCTGAGTCTCTAAGATTCACCCAAGATACTGTGGATACTAGGAGTCAGTTGCTTTTTGTTGCTGTATAATGCTCCATTGCATGACTGTACCATCATTCACTTGCCTTTTTTTCCCATGGTTCTAAATATTCGCACTGTTCCTAGTTTTTGGCTCTCATGAGCAGCTCTGTTGGCCAAAATCTTGCATGCTCCTCTTGATGCACATGTGCAAGGATGTTTTGGTGATGTGCACTCAAGGCTGGAGAATAGATACATGTGCAGTTTTGTAAGATTACAGCAGATACTGTGCAGAGTGATTTATCACCTCAAATTCCAGGAAGCCATGCACAGTCATTCCTTAGTCTCCACAGGAGCGTCGTGCTATAGATAGAGAGCAGATTCGGTCAACAGACTAGTTGTACGTGGTTAACCAACTTCTGTTAGTATCACCTGATTCTTTCTACTTCCACAGTGGCACTGGCTTTATCAATCTGTTTAACCAAATCTATTCACCACTGCCAATCAACACTAAGCTTTTGTAATTATATGTGCCTTATCTATGTGGCACATCTTAAGTTGAGCTAGACAGTCAAAGTGCTTGAAAGCTATGAGGGACATATGCCAGGCTTGGTGACATATACTTCGTGGTGGTTTGAATAAGAATGACCCCCACAGGTTCATATATCTGTATACTTAGTCATCAGGGCGTGGCACTACCTGAAAGGATTAGGGGGATTAGGAGGTGTGGCCTTGTGGCAGGACATATGTCACGGGACTTTGAAGTTTCAAAAGCCCACACCAGGCTCAGGCTCTCTTCCTGCTGCCTGCAGGTCAGCTGTCTCCAGCACCATGTCTGCCGGTGTGCCGCCATGCTCTCCACAGTGATGATAATGGATTAAATGTATGGAACTGTAGGTAAGCCTCCAGTTAAATTCTTTCTTTTATAAGAGTTGTCTTTGTCACAGATTCTCTTCACAACAACAGAACAGTAACTGAGCCATATTTGTAGCTCAAGTACTTAGGAGTCAGAGGCAGGAAGCTCTTTAATTCGAGGGCAGCCTGCTCTACATAGTAAGATCCAGTCAGCTTGAACTGCTTGGCTGGTGGCTACCACACAGGGCAGCTGGCCTCTTTGGCCTTGCCAGCCCTCTGGGTTACCGGCTCTTCCCCTTTGTCGACTGGATGAGCATGTAACTGCATGTCATTGAGGCTTCAAATGTGCTCTCTCATTAGCAACCTGAGGTTGCTTCATTCATTTAGTTCCTAGTTGTTTTTCTGCTCCTGCAAAGGGCCATTTCTCAGCTTCCCACTTCTTTTCTGGTAACACGCATTCATTTGCAGAGATTCTCGGCAATCCTACCTAATGCCTCCTTGTCAGCTGTGAGATGCTCATATTTCCTCTGCCCTGTGCTGGCCCGTTCTAGTCATTCACCAGGTCTTATGTTAGGGTGGTTGCACTTACTGCATTTTCCTTATGGCCCCTGGTGTATTTTCTTCATTGAAGCTGCCGTGGGAGAACTCAGCTCACTGTGGGTGTTGCCATCTCTGGGCTGGTGCTCCCCAGCATGGCCCACAGGCCATTATGTGGGGGGCATTTTCTCAATTGCAGTTCCCTCTTCCCAAATGACTCTAGCCAGTGTCAAGCTGACATTAAACTAGCCAGCATAACAACACTCTGGTCAAATAGCACACATCATTGAACTCCCCCAGACATTTGTACTTTAGGGGACAACTTTTACCAAGAGCAGCTAGCTTAGCTAATTCACAAGTACGGTGATGTCAGTTCCTGGCTCAACACCCTTCAGTGGCCCTCACCAGTCTAATAGGTAAAGATTAGAACTGTAATAGGTTTTCAAGGCTCTTGGTGCTCCAGAACCTGCTTATCTTCCTCAGTTCATCTTTACTGAGTTAAATCAGTAAACAGTGCTTAAATCCCTTGCCCAGACTGGCATACGGCTGCTGTCACACACACCCTCCCCCACCCCCATTGCTGTGATGAAATGTTCAAGCACAACTTGCAGGAGGAAGGATTTTTTCCTAGCTCCAGGTCACAGGACGTCTCGGCAGGGAGGTGGCAGCAGGAGGAGCTTGAAGCAGCTGGTCACATGATATTCGCAGTCAGAAGGCACCTGCGGGTCTGCTCAGCAGGACTCAGCTCACTTTCTCCACTCATGCAGCCCAGGACCCCCTGCTTAGGGAACAGGGTCACTCACAGTGGGGGGGGGAATCTTCCTTACCCCACTATTATAATCAATATAACCTCCCACAGTCATACCCAGAGACCAGATCCCTGGTGAGTCTGGACTTTGTGAGCTGGGAAATTGTAAAAAGGTACACAGCCACTTTCCCCTGCTGTGAACATGGGCTTCTTTGCAATGTCCATCACAGCTGTGATTCCAGTTATTTTGAAAGTGAATGTGTCTCCCCCAAGAAGCTCTGTTGTCCTGTGGCCCCTCCCATGGGACCCACCAGCTTAGGAAGTAGCGGCATCACATTTACTTTTTTTGTGAATATGTGTCAGAATAGGCAAGCGAAAGCCGTGTAACCTTTCAGAGGTGACAGGTGTCTTTCTTTGAACATAAAGGAGATAGCCCATCAGGGTTTGAAAAAGGGGTAAAGGGAACCAAGCCTAGTGCTTCCAGAAGCATTTAAAATATACACTTTGGGAGCAACTGGGACAACCAATTAGAAGCAAGCAGCGCTTTCCAGCTTCTCCACAGCACAGCAATGGAAACACCCAGAAAGCAGCTCCTCTGAGAGGCGGGACACAGAAAGGATGTGCTGAAGCTTAATGTTGTGCATGTAGAGCCTTGGAGAAAACCATTGACTCAGTTTGGAAATGTATTCAACACTTTACAACAATCCACTGACTCTGGAGATAACATCAAGAGATAGCTGCTTCCCCAAAAGGCTCTCATATAAAAATGCAGAACTATCAATTTCACCACATATACGTGTCTAACATAGAAATGCAGAAGACCTTAAAAAGCAAGGCAGCGTCTTCTCCAAGCATTTATGATTGTCTTGCAACCAACTCCAAATATGCTGAAGGGGATATACTACCAGATAAGAATTCACAACATCGATGAATTTTAAAAAGCATAAAATATCTTAACACATTCAGGAAGATAGCACAAGATGTAATGGGAAGTTTGGGAGAGGAAGGGGGTTGACTTTTAAAGAGAAACAAAAAGAAACCAAAAGCTTTGTGAAAATAAGAAGCTAAGTGTCCCAGTTAGCCTTACCTGACAGCTTGACACAGTGTACGGTCATCAAAGAATGGAGTCTCGACTGAGTGATTGCCCAGATCAGGTCAGCCCATAGGCACGTCTGTAAGGAATTGGCTTGGTTGTTAATTGATACAGGAAACTCATCCCACTGTGAGGAGCACCGTTCCCTGGGCTGGTGGTCTTGGCTCTTATCAGGAGCCTGAGTAAGCTGTAGACTTGCAACTCAGGTTCTGCTTCAAGTTCGTGCTTGAGTTCCTTCCCTGGTTTCTGTCAATGAACAACGATGAACCTGAAACCTGGACTAAGCCTCTTCCTTCCTTAAGTTCTTTTAATGAGATCATGACAGCAGAAAGGAAACCAAAACAGTTCGTAATTCCAAAAAGAACTGTGAAGAGTCTCACCAACAGCCTAGACCAACCAGAGGGAAGAATTCCTAGGGTTTGAAGGCACAGCTGATCCATTTTAACACTCAGACAGCAATGAAGCAAGGACAGCAGGCATGAACAAAGCACATGAGACCCGTGGGATAGGGTTTAAAGACTAAATTTAGGTATTTAGGGGGCAGAAAAAGGTATTGAGGCAAAAATTAAAGGCATAAAAAACATACTGAGTGAAATAATAGTGGGAGATTTCCAAAATCTGGGGAAAGATATAGACACTCAGGTGTAGGGGCCACTTAGAACCGCAAGCAGAGGAGGCCAGAGAAGCACCAATCTGACCACATTGTGGTTAAGACTCCAAGAGCGCAACACAAACATAGAAGACTGAAAGTTGTGAGAGAAAACTGTGAAGCCTCTTACGAAGGCAAAACCATCAGGAGCTCATAGAATGGTGTATTTCAAGGCCGGGAAGGCAGCTGCCTAGAGTCTGTACTATACCCTCACAGTTACCTTTTAGAATTAAAGGAGAAGCAAAGACCTGCTAGGAGAGACATAAGCTAAAGGAGTTTATGATCACTAACCCCGCATTAAAGAAGATATATAAAGGAATTCTACATACACCCAAGAGGAAGGTAAATATAACAAGAGCATAGAAGCCAATAAATCTTAGTAATTCCATAGATAATCAAGTGAGAATTAGAAAAGGATCAAGCATCAGGAAAACAACAAAATTATGACCCTGGGTGTAAACGGTCTTAATTATCCAAATGAGAAGGTATAGACAGGATGGCTGGATTAAAAAGCAAGATCCCATTGCTCGCTCTGTCAAGAACCACGCCTCCCCGACAAAGGCCTGGATACAGAGGGAGAGCGTGGAAAATGATGCTCTTAGTAAACAGAATATGGAAGCAAGCAGGAGTTATGTCCGGAAAAGCAAATTTCAAGCCAAATAATCTTGCAGCTATTCCTCTAACAGAGAATAAATATCGGGAAAACATAAAGAATTCAAGTTCAGCATTGCTATGAGTGTGGTGAAGAGCCCTGACCTTGTAGGACTGGTTGTGTGTGAAACTCTATGCAGGAGCTTGTGAGCACACAAGAATCTCAATGTTCTTGGTCAAATCTCCAAAATAACAGTATAGATATTATGTCACAGAGATGAGAAATAAAAAGCTGGGCATGGTTAAAACACAACCGGGTATTTGAAAACTAGAAGAGGAACTTGAGACATGGCTCAGTGGGTAAAGTGCTTGTGGGCAAGTGTGAGGACCCCAAATCACCCGTGCAAAGCCTGGAGGAATGGCTTGCAACTGTAAACTCAGTGCTCCAATGGTGAGATGAGAGGCAGAAATGGAAAAACTTCCAGAAGCTTGCAGGTTATCAGGGCTGAACAACGAGTTCCTGGTCTCAAATAAGGAGGACTGACAACCAAGCAACCGAGGTTGTTCTGTGACAACCACACATGCACCGTGACACACATATGCCCACGCACATGCTACTGCAATACATGTTACAATATGTACATGCTATTACGTGTACCTTCTTCTTCTTCTTCTTCTTCTTCTTCTTCTTCTTCTTCTTCTTCTTCTTCTTCTTCTTCTTCTTCTTCTTCTTCTTCTTCTCCTTTTCCTTCTTCTCCTCCTTCTCCTTCTCCTTCTTTTCCTCCTTTTGTTATTTTATTTATTTAAAATACTGCTTGGCCCATTATCTCTAACTTCTTATTGGCTAATACTTATATCTTAATTTAACCCACTTCTAGTAATCTGTGTTTTGTTACGTGGCTGTGGCTTACTGGGTAAAGTTCCCAGTGTCTGTCTCAAGTGGGGCCACATGGCTTCTCTCTGACTCTGCCTTCCTTCGCTCCGCCTTCCTTCTCCCAGAATTCGGTTTAGTTCTCCCCCTTTCCTTCCCCCCCAGCTCTGTTCTGCCCTGCTCTGCTATAGGCTCAAGACAGTTACTTTATTAACCAATGGTATTCACAGCATACAGAGGGGGAATCCCACATCAATTTTTCATATCTTAACCTGTATTTACATCTTACATCATTTTTTATTGATTTTTATTGACTCAACATTTTTCTCTACTCTCCTTCCTGCCTCTCCCCTCCCCTTCAACCCTTTTCCAAGATCCCCATTCTACCAATTTACTCAGGAGATCTTGTCTTTTTCTACTTCCCATGTAGATTAGATCTATGTTTGTCTCTCGTAGGGTCCTCATTGTTGTCTAGGTTCTCTGGGATTGTGATTTGTGGGCTGGTTTCTTTGCTTTATGTTTAAAAACCACTTATGAGTGAGTACATGTGATAATTGTTACCTCACTCAAAATAATGTTTTCTAGCTCCATCCATTTGCCTGCAAAATTCAAGATGTTATTTTTCTGCTATGTAGTACTCCATTGTGTAAATGTACCACATTTTCCTTATCCATTCTTTGATCAAGGTTGTTTCCAGGTTCTGGCTATGAACATAGTTGAGTACATGTCCTTGTGGCACAATTGAGCATCCTTTGGATATATACCCAAAAGTGCTATTAGTGGGTCTTGAGGAAGGTTGTTTCCTAATTTTCTGAGAAATCGCCACACTGACGTCCAAAGGGGTTGTACCAACTTGCATTCCCACCAGCAATGCAGGAGTGTTCCCTTTTCCCCACAGCCTCTCCAGCATAAATTGTCATCAATGTTTTTGATCTTGGCCATTTTTACAGGTGTAAGATGGAATTTCAGAGTTGTTTTGGTTTGCATTTCTCTGATGACTAAGGATGTTGAACATTTCCTTAAGTGTCTTTCAGCCATTTTAGATTCCTCTGTTGAGAGTTCTCTGTTTAGGTCTGTACTCCATTTTTTTTTTTACTGGATTATTTGTTCTTTTGATGACCGATTTTTTGAGTTCTTTGTATATTTTTGGTTTTTCGAGACAGAGTTTCTAGCTGTCCTGGAACTAGCTTTTGTTGACTAGGCTGGTTGAACTCATAGAGATCTACCTGCCTCTGCTTCCCGAGTGCTGGAATTAAAGGCGTGCGCCACCCCCGCCTGGCCGTATGTGCTTCCATATGTATGTCACTACACGCTACTGCATGCACATGCTACTGGAAGAACAATGGCAAGGTGCCCAGATACAGGAGCTAATTCCTAGGCTAAAAAGGAACTAAGTCTAGGAAGAAAAAAATGTTTCAGCAAAAACCTTGTGAACTATTGGAACATCCTCCTGCCAGCTGGGAAGTGGCCAATACCGTTAGGTGTCTGTTTGGATGATGGGACACTGATGTAACAAAATGTTCTGTTAAAAAAAGAACTAAAAACTGAACATCAAGGAAGCCTGGAAAACAATCAACAGAGGAGCAGATGAGCGCAAACAGATACTTTTCAAACCAAGTGCAAATTGCCAATAAGCACATGGAAAATAAGGTTCAGTTTCTAAAGTTGTCAGGGAAATTGCAAATAAAGACTACATAGAAATTCCAGGCAGCCCCGGTCAGAAAGGCTTCCCTGCAGACAACTAGAAGTGGGGTTGAGAATGTAGCTCAGGGTTAGAGCGATTGCATAGCATGCACAAGGTTCTGGGTTCTCTCCCCAGTGCTGCCAAAAAACAAAATAAAACAAACAAAAAGCCCCAGCAAGTGCTGCAGGATGTGGGAAATAAGAAACCCTTATACAGTGCTGGTAAGAATTTCAATGAGTCTAGCCGCTACAGAAGTCAGTAGTTTCATAAAAACCAAAAATAGGAGTGCCATGTGACCCAGATGCAAGTCCTAGGTAGATGCCATGAGAAATTAGTGTAAGTCCAATTTATTTGACATAATACATTTCATCCATATTCCCACAAACAAAAAGATTTGTTCTTCTTTATGGCTTACTAATACTTCCCTGTGCATGCACAGTGCACTAGACTCTGCATCCATTTACTGATGTCACGCCTTGGCTGTCATAAGCAGTGCAGGTTATCAGGGCAGCTAAGTCCCTCTCACCTGTTGAGCCCTTCTGGCTTTTTCTAAACAGGCACATATTGTGAGGAGTCCCAGAATTCCATATTTCAGGCATCATACCTACTCATATTCCCACGGGGGATCCACTGCAACCCTAGGTGGCTCTTGAGCGTGAGCTGTGGTAATGTTTTCCAAGCAAACTTTCAAAGGCAAGAGTATCAGTGGAGTGGGAAGCCAAGCATGGTTGCTGTGCAGGCTGCACACCCACATAGCTGGCTCTGGTGGTAGAAGAGGCAATACCATAGTGTCAATCCGGGGACTGTTGCTAGGCTTTCATGCTGGCTGTAGACTATGCGGTGGGCTGATGGGAAGAAACTAATGACCAAGGACACTAAAATCCAAAAGATGTGGAGGAGGGTCATGTGTGCCATCTTTCTTGAGTGATATTAGCCAGGGTTCCCTAGAGGAACTGACTGACAGAACGAATATAGACTAAGAGGGGCTGGAGTGGGGGCTTAGCTGTTAGGAGCACTTGCTACATAATCGTGAGGACCAGAGTTCAGACCAAGGACCCACATAGCAAGCTACTGTCCCACACACAATTGTAATTACACCTCCAAGGGATTCAAAACCCTCTTCTGGCCTCCATGAATGCAAATGAATGCACACACACACACACACACACACACACACACACACACACACACACCCCAGATACTTAAAGAGGGGGTGAGGTTATTAGGTTGGCTCACACAATATAGTTTGTCTAGCAAGAGCCATCTGCATACTGGAGAGGCTGAGAACTCCACTACGAGGCTGGGTAGCTCAGCAGATCAATCTGGTACTGAAATCCTGGAGGATTCCTGGAAGGCCACTCATCCTCAGCCCAGAGAAGCTGGGTTCTGAAACCAGAGAAGAAGGAGAGAGGCAATAGCAGCAGGGTAGACGAACTTGCTAGAAAGATGGAGGCAAGCAAGTAGAAAGCACTAAGCTTTCGGGTCTCCTGTCGTCTGGCCTGCCCCAGGAAGGTGCCACCCACACTTCAGTTATTCTGGCTGAGAAAGTCCCTCACTGGTGTGCCCAGTGGCTTGCTTCTTAGTTGATTCCAGACACAGCCATGTTGACAGCCGATGCGAACCTGTGTAGAAATGTTGACACTTGTAACAGGCGCCTTCCTCCCTTCTCCCTTCCTCCCCTCCAGGTCTTAGAGCCCAGGCTGGATTGGAACTCCCTGCATCGTCCAGGTTGATCTCAAACCCACAGTCCTCCTGCCTCAACCCTTTGAGTGCTGGGATTCCAGGTGTGTGTCGCCATACCTAACTGACACCGTTCTTTTGACACCAGGATATGATGCACACATTCACACGAAGACATCTGCAAGGGCTTTACATATCTTCTAGTCTGTTAGAAAATGCCAGAAAGCTTGCAGTCCTCGGCAGCAGCGCAGAATATTAAACCCAGCAAGTCCTCTGCTGATCACTTTCGTGGTGCAAGATATTTATAAATTCCATTAAGAACGCAATTATTTTAAAGCACACTTTTCAAGCAAAATCGAAAAGTTGCTTCGTGCCGTATTTAATAAGCTCCGGCACAGCTTCTTAAACGTCCTCTCCGGAGTATAATTACTCGACAGTCTTCAGGAGAATCGGGGGGAGTTTTCCAGAACACACCTTCCAGGCTTGAGCCTAGAGTTTGCTGTCTGTGCATTTGCATTTGAAAGAGATTTGCTTTGCTGTTTTGTTTTTCCCCCGTCTTTCTGAAGTACATCTCCAATTGTGGCTGTCAATCTCACATGAGCACTGTTTTACCAGCTCCTTTACTTCCTGTGCGATGAAAGGGTAAGGAGAGAATGGAAACAGCAATTCACCATTATCCCCGCCCCCCCAGTCACTGAACAAGACGCCCGGTCAGTCTCTCTGTGTAGCTGGAGACTGTCCTCGCCTTCGCCTCTGCCTCTCAGTGACTCTTACAGGAGACCCTCCTGGGCTCCAGCTTTCTGGATGCATCTATCTGTAAGCAACAAGGCAGGACTCTGCTCTAAATTCATGGTTGAAGTCTGTAAAGCAGAGGGGTTCTCAGATAACATGAGATGACTTGGAATCACAGTCTGCACCAAAACCCATACCCACGAGCATCTTGCAGGCTATCAATTCCCTCTTTCATTTTTTCATTAAAAAAAGAAAAAAAAACCCAACAACCCACCCAAACCCCTTTATGTGTATGAGTGGTTGTCTGCACGTATGTTTGTGTACTGCATGAATATTGTGCTCATGGAAACCAGAAAAAGACATTGGATCCCACAGAACTTGAGTTACAAATGGCTGTGAGCTACCCCTTGTTTAGGGTTAGCATTAGGAAGAAATCCTGCTGAGCCGTTTCTTTAGCTACCATCTCTCCCCTCCCCCTCTATTTTGTAAATGCTTATCAGGCTCAAATAAAAGCCTGCAGACTACAAGGTTTTAACTGGAAACCTTAACTTTTTATAGGCTCGTCTATTACAAAACTCATATTCGGGGCTGAGCAGTGGATGGTTGGTAATGCACCTGCTGGGCAGTTTGGATTCCCAGCAACCACAGAAAAAGTGGGGCCCAGTGATGTGGGTCTCAATGTCCACAGCCCCTAGCCATGCTGGGGTCTTGACTGGCTTCATCCTGCACAGCTCAGATGCGGCCCTTGTGAGTTCAAGTGTGCGGGGTCCCTGTCATTCCAGACACTTCAGTTTTGTTTGCAAAAAGTATTGTGATTAGACATAGAATACAAAGCTGACAAATTTCTTTTAGCACTTTAAAGATACTCTAAAGA